>WOVY01011627.1:0-22540 GCA_013436015.1 Rhipicephalus annulatus | reverse complement strand
GGCGTTTCTGTCTCCTCCGTTGGGACGTCAAGTCGAGGCTACGTTGTCCCCTGGCACCGGCGAGCGGCCTTGATGGCATCGGAGAACGAAGGCACCACCACCGGGTTGGCCGAAACAGGCGCCCCTTTGAAAATGTACGCGCTTTTCCCGCTACGCTCTCTGGTTGCTCCGCTCTTAGTTCAACTGCTCATATAGTACGTGTGTATACATATAGTCTATGTGCAGAAAGGAAGGAAGGAAGCAAGAAAAGGAGAAGACAGGGAGGTTAACCAGAAAGACATCCGGTTGGCTACCCTACCCTGGGGGATTAAAGAAGGGGACAAGAAAGATGAAAAAGAGGGAAGAGAAGGAAAATAAAAAAGGAGAGAATTACAGTAACTTCACTGCAGTGTGTAGAACTCCACCGCATGTAAGAGGCGTTGACACAAACCCGTCTTCTCAAGAAACACAAGAGAACTTTCGCTGCCTTGTGGGCTGTCGAAGGATGTGGACGCTGCTGTAATAACGCTTGCATAGAAAGAGGCCGCACATCCAATCACTGCATTGCGTTGGCAAGTACTTGTCTGTCTGAGGCAAATTGAGGACAGTGGCACAGCAGGTGTTCGATATTTCATCGTGCTGCGCAAACATCGCACGCCGCACTGTCAGTCATTCCGATTAACGTGGTGTAAGATTTTGCGAAAGCAACTCCCAGCCAAAGGTGATAGAGATCCAATGTTGCTTATAGCATATCGATTAACGGAGAACACATATCGTTCAGCAGAAGCCACAGGTTTTGGGAGTCAATAGACAGAAACCTGTTGTGGACTCACACGTTAACTATGTGAAGAAACGGCTGATCGCAACATGTCACATGTCCACATTCCTTGCAAGAAATAAATGGGAGAGTGCCCATACCATCCATGCTACAACTGTACAGAATACTGCTTATAGTATTCTTGCGGTACAGCTTACCTACAATATCTAACACCGGCAAGACCAACCTGCGCACAATTCAGGGCATTCAAGAACAAGCACTCAAGATACGCCCCATAGTGCTTCAACGGCTGAAACCATTGCCATCGCTCAAGATCACTCAATAAAGACGCATATTATTACCGAGACAATGCGCACGCACCTCAGGCATTATGCCAGGACCTCTTCTCACCACCTGACGAGCCTCACTGCTGAAAGGCCCCGCACGACATACGGTGCCACTGTCTGCAAGAATCGCCTATCGTTACTGAGGCGTACGCACCCGCATCAAATCCACTGCTTCCCCTTGGGGTTTGAGCCGGCTGCGAGTTTACCTAATGATCCCAGGAATGTGGAGAAAATACCGACACATGCCCTAAAACAACTGAGTCCATTCCTACTGGAACAAAACCACAGTAAGCACGTGCACATTTACACGGATGGCTCGACTACACCGTCCAGTTCAGTTGGGGCGGTGGTTATACCATCACTAAGGGTAACTCGGCGTTTTAAGACTTCACATGTGACTACGTCCACGACGGCAGAACTCGAGGCTCTGCGTAGTGCACTGAAACTCATCTATTCTGAAGAAAGACCAAGTAAATGGGCCGGTTTTTCTGACTCAAAACAAGCGTTACACTTCCTGTGGTCTGTCTGTATGTATATGTGCCTATATCCGGGGCGGATTCAGCCCCTCATTTTAAACAGGGGGGGGGGGGCGGTCACCTAAAGTACCACCAAGAGGGAGTCGTGGTTTTTTGACTTCTTTGTTTTTACTATCAGAAAAAATCACTTCATAGCATAAATACTGTTCGTGTGTGCTCACAGGGGTTCCACTCATTTGTCCTAATTGGTGATAGGAGGTGGACTACGAGCACTGAAGTGAGGGGAAGGGGTGCTGACGCAGACATTGGGGGTGGGGGGAGGGGGTGGTCGCTTTTACTCTCTCCCCTCTCGATCCGCCACTGGTCTATATGTATATGTGTTTACATGTGCATATACGGGTTTTTCGTCACAAAACCACGATATGGTACTAAGGGACGCCGTTGATCTCCGGAAATTATAACCAACCGCTGTCCATCAACTACCACCTAAGTCTAAGGTAATCACACGGACCCTAACATAGGGCTTGTCTCCTTCTTGTTCCTTTGTCGTCATTCTGTTCTCGCAATATATAACTATCGTCATGTCATACCAACTAGACGAAACCGCCACACTTCTAAACTGCGCCTCCATCGAAATGAGGCCGCCATGATTTGGATTTGATTCCGTGACCGTTGGGTAAGGAGTCAGTACCTTAACCACTAATCTACGGTGGCGGGTTAGCAGGCATACGCACACATGCAAAACAGAACAAGAGGTTCTGGGGAGGGAGATGGATTCCCCGCCTCCCCCGACTACGCCAATGCAGATGCACAGCCCCAGAGAAAAAGAGACAGATAGGTAAAGGAAATGCAGGGAGTTTAACACGAGAAGACCTTGGTTTGCTACCCCGTGCTTGGGAAGGGGAAATGGGTGTGAAAGAGAGGAAGAAGAGTTGGTGACAGCAGGGCAAAAAATGAAGTGACTGGAGCACTATCCGAGCCATATAGGAAGCTACGTAGCCCACGAACTGCCCCGCCGCGGTGGTCTAGTGGCTAAGGTACTCGGCTGCTGACCCGCAGGTCGCGGGTTCAAACCCCGGCTGCGGCGGCTGCATTTCCGATGGAGGCTGAAATGTCGAGGCCCGTGTGCTCAGATTTGGGTGCACGTTAAAGAACCCCAGGTGGTCAAAATTTCCGGAGCCCTCCACTACGGCGTCTCTCATAATCATATGGTGGTTTTGGGACGTTAAACCCCACAAATCAATCAATCAACGTAGCCCACGAACAGTCACCATTTGTCCAAGTTTGGTAGCTTGCAGGGACCGCAGCAACACCCCCAGAGCAGCTCGTGATGCAGACCAGGTGGGCCAGGGCCCCAGGATTTTCTTCTCTGTCAGGGGGTTGGTTGTCCAGCTGGCCTAGTGAGGTTGAGAGGGTTGCTCTTTCGCAGTTGAAGCGGGTGCAGTCACAGCGAAGGTGCGCGACTGTTTCGCTGCGCCCGCATACTTCGCATGACGGGTTGTCGGTCATTTCAATCAGAAAAGAATGGGCATTTGAGAACGTCACTCGAAGCCACAAACGGGTCAGAAATGTAGTGTCACGTCGCAATACGCTGAGCGGAAGACGTAGCTGGAGGTCAGGGTCCGATGTATGTAGCCGTGCATTTGTGAATGCTGTTGAATGCCATAAATATTGTTACGTAAAAATGACACGAGGCATGTCTATTTAAAACCTATATTCAAACTGATGCGTCTGGCGTCGAATAAGATGGAAGACAGCCCGCACAACCGACAGACCACTTCCTCGTTGCCTTCTTCTGACCGCTGAAATGTCAGCTACGTAGCAATATAACGTGAGACGGTGGGGCTAGCACACGAAGTTCTTTTGCGGCGTCGGACCTTGAACGTGCAATGGCGACACCGCTGACCCGTCATGGGCGGATCGAGCGACTGCATGCGTCCGCTTTGTCATTGCAATGCCACAATGACTAGGCAGCCGCTGGGATATCGATTTGTGTTCATTTTCAATTATTTCATGGTGCCACTAGCTGATTCCCAGGATTCCTGGTATGTGGACGTGGCATTATCAGATACCGGCTTCAGCTTCTCATTTGCTGCAGTCTGGCGAAAGCAACTGAGAATCGAACAGGCGAGGATCACATACTTAATATTCTAGTAAATAGTTCCTAATCACGTTGACAACAAAATATGAGCTGTTGAAAATAATAGATTGAAGAGAAGGACGACGAACGAACTTTCATTGAAACCAGCAGTTTAGTTGGCTGGGCCTAAGTGGCCCACGTGGCGACGTCGAGGCATTTTCTCGTCTCCTCGCGGGCTTGCTGGGTGGCCCAAAGGTGGTCGTCAAGGTGGGGAATCGTGCTGGGCGGCATTGCCATCTCGACGAGCTCTGGGTGTGAATGGATGGGTGCTGGAGATGAAATTCCCACAGCATATTCGGAAACGAGGCTACATGGGTCTTACAGATTTTACTAGTGTGGTTAGGATATGGGTGTACTTTGTGGTATCGATACAGTCGTGGGCACGTGTGGAAGAAAATAACGAATAAATATTTGAAGAAATAGACAAATAGATGAAAGGTAGAACGAGTTATTAGAAGCTAGCGATGGAAGTATTTGATCCCGCTCACTTAACATTAATTGTCACAAAATCACAAGGCTTAATTCTTGATTTCGGCAAGACCTATGCACAGATGAGTCGATCACGCTTTCGCAACGTGGCGACTTCCATTTTGTGGCAACCGACAAATTTGATGCCACACTGCTAACTCCGTCTGCCCAAAATATGCTAACCTCAACCCACTGGCTGCGCCAATGGACTCGGGGGATATCGGAGGACGCGATCATGCCCACACGTCGCACAACTATACGCGAGTGCTGTGTGTTTAGAAAAAGTGTTTAACGATTTAGTAGTACATCGTACTCTGCTATGGGAGAGCATAAATGCCGTCCCGATTACCCAGCGCTGCACGTTACAACGTAAACGATGGCAGAACTCGAGTGCTGTCGCAAATCGGGCGTCCAATCTCGCTCACTACGCAATCTCACTCAGGGGTCCCTGCGGCATTGTGTATTATCGCGTTCGGGCCGCACAATGCAACTGCAAATGACGTGCGTTTGCCGCCGCGATGAACAGGCACAAATGCGCGCAATCGATATCGACACAGGTGAGGCTACGGCCTTTTCAGAGTCACTTTCTTTCTTCTTAATAATCCAACATATCTCTCTGTGCTCCCGCGTATAACTCAGCGCACTGTGGTGGAAAAGCGAAGCCCGAGGCGCACGGAAATTCTCGGGACGGTCGATTACCAGCGTCAGTCACTGTTACCAACGCCGGCACCAAAGAAATGTGCAGTGGTGACATCGGGCTCGTGTGATTCAGTCCTTCTCCAACATTTTTGTTTCCTTTTTCCGTCAACCTCGCGTCTCGCTTTTGTTCCCGCTCGTTTCCAAGCCACAGTTGCCGTCACTGAAGGAACGAATGACGAGATTTACTTCTGCCCCCGAGCCGTATTGTACGTTTTCCACGCGAGATGTGTCACTCGTTACTCAATGCTTAAGGCCCAGGTCGCTTGGAATTCCGTCGCCTTTCAGCGGCGTGAAGTCACATGCGGTGCAGCGAACGAGCCAACGACCGATCCACAATAAGCGTGACGCCTCGACGGAAACAAACACAAACGTGACTTGTCAATAAGGTTGGTAGGACGAATTGGTGATACATTATGGTTTTGAAATGAGAGCGCGAGACGGCACTACTTAGTACTAGGCCTGTCTTTCTGTCCGTGTCTAGGTAGTGCGCTCTCATTTCAAACCGACAAACGTGACGTCCTAAAAAGGATCATCCCTCAACATATAGGAAGAGGAGGATATCGGTCTTAAGTGTCTCACTCCTACTGTCGTAGATAAGGTACTCTAAGTTACTCTAGACCACTATTAGAACTCTTTCGCTCAAACCGAACAGCCTTGAAAGCTTTTTGCAAATACTTTGTTATCAAGCAGCCTCGCGGCTTCTGCCATTTTGGACGCCATTCGCAGCTTCAAGGCAACGCGATTTGTTTACAAAAAACAAGAAAGAATAATCTGCGTCTACATGACACTGAACGTAGTCGAAGGGGGCGGTCAACACTCGCTCGGCCCCGGCTACGTTGCCACGTAGAAAAAAATTTCAATTTTGCACGTAATGTATGCACGCATACATGCAAATGCACGCACTGTACGATCACAAAAAGAATTGTGACACTCCACCCCTCCCCGGAAATTTGTAAAATTTTGAGTGCGCCCATTGTTACAGGGCATGAGCTTCGACAGGAGTGAAAAACAATATTGAAGGTTAGGCGAGTTGTTGGATTGCCCCACTGTCCTCTTAGAGCAATTAAAAAAGTATTGAAAATCGGACGTCCACTACGAATGGAACCTTTTAACTTTCAATACAAACTGCTATGCATGCCAGATTTTGACGGTGTCAGCGTAATGCTTATGAACGCAGAACTAAGGATTAAACAGCGTTTAAAACAGTAGGAGTGTCAACCTGGTTACTATCAGACGTCTTTTTTCCTTTCTTTGTGAGATGATAGAAATATTCACATAAACAGTGATCAGTGATTGCCACAAACGTCTGGCATTCTCGTCAAAAGAAGGGCGTCTTTGCATGGGAAGCTTCCGGCAACAGACGACGCGGGAACGGCGCCACTGAGTCTTCCCTGCACCAGCTGCGAAAGGGGACATATGTGTTCGGGGGAGATGGCCTCCAGGGGGGATGCGTGCGCCCCGAAGAGAATTTGACTGCTTCGGCAGTTTCTTGATGTTGAACCAGCGAGAAGCGCGGTCGTCGGTGTCGCGAGTATCGCGTAGGCGGCGGAGTGTCCCGCGCAAGGACCTGAATCAGCTGCAACCCCGGGCACCCTCGTCGTTTACCGAAGCGGGATTTGCTCGCTGGATTTCGTGCAAACCGGTTGAGCCTCCGCGATCTCCGACGACAACGCAGCTCTGGCCGACTGGCTCGCCCAATCTCCTGACGCCGACAAGAGCTCTCGCTGAGTGGTGCTCCGTCCTCAGACTTCTGCGACCGTGTCCTTCGTTCTCTATCCTCTCTTTACTTCTTTATGTGGGTCTCTCTGTTCCTGTCCCTATCTCTATTTCTATCCCTTTTTAATCCTTCCTATCCCTTTTATATCCCCCTAGGCCTCATCCCTCGTGAGCCACTGTTGAGGTGTCACACTATGATGCAGATAGCTACGGGGCTCACTTTTATCTTCTTTTAGGCAACGTGCACCACGAGCTGGCATGGTTCGTATAGAACTTTCTATTGCGATTTTTTGCAACCATTATTTTATTATACCCAGCCAGCTTTCAATAATTGCAGTTGTGTGCAGTGCATCCCACAAGAAGCCAAGACGCGAGAGCACGATATATTTCGTAATTTTCTTTGTGTCCCCGAGTTTCCATTGATCATGTCCAGTTATTTTGTTATTATACCGCGTTGTGTATATTTCTACTAGTAGTGTTCTTTTAGAGCATAGTTTGTTTTTTAGCTGTTCCTTTCATCGCGCGTATTTGTATTTTACCTCTTGATTTTTGTTAGCTCTTGTCATTGCACTTGTTCTAATTATATATATGTTTCTTTTTAATGAAATGTCCATGTCTGCTCTATAAGTCCGTCGGTCAGACCCGAAATTCACTACACGTGCAACTCTGCACAAGTTCTGCCGGCCTATAAAAGTTTGAATCGCACCACTTCGAGGTCATTCACGCGTCACAGGCCGAAGCGTAGAGTAGAATGCGTCACAGGCCGAAGCGTAAAGTAGAATGCCTGGGAGTCTGTCCACGCTGCTGTTTTAAATCGGCGGGGCCTCACCCAAGTGTGTGACGGTGACAGAGTCAATTTGACGCCACTGGTTCTACAGGTCGAGAGCGAAAGTGAAAAAGGAATGTTTCGCATTCGTTAGCACTGCTTATATTAAACCTCTCCTAAATACAAACACTATAGAAAACAAGAAAGAATAGTTTGAAAATACTTCCACTCAACACAGACTCATCAATATATTTTTAAGCAAAACATGTCCTTTGCGAAGTAAAGGCTCACTTCGACCATTTCTTGCTGCCTACTTAGCATCGTACGTCTAGCGCTCTCGTGGTTGTCTCCTTAGCATGAATGACTAGCATGTTGGCATGCGAGAACATGAGCATGTGATGGACGCGACTGACAAAAGTCATGGCGTGATTAACATGGCTCTCTTGTCACGCACACAATGAAACGTTTTCAGTCATTCGCGTGAGCACGCACCCTCACAAAGCGGCCATACGGTTATGCGCCGCAGGGCGATTCACAATCCAGTGAGCCTTCGAGACCCTTGCAGACAAACACATTCTCGAGTCATTCGGCCTCCCAGCATTCTAGGCCAGGCACATACGGCTAATGTGAGCATTGTGGAGTGCTAGCAGACACCTACCACATGATTGCAGTATGCCCTGCCATACCTAATCTTTTTAAGGGCGAAGTTCCTTACACTGTGACTCAGTCCCTCCGTTGTAGTAGCCACCCCTTACTTCTCACAATGTTCACTAGATGGCGATGCGTTGTTGCAGTACGTGATCAGTTAGATGGCATGAAGCCACGCGTTGCGTGTAGTTTAGTTTGATAGGGTGGCGGACGGACAGAGAGACAGGCAGAAGGACGGACGGGCGGGCGGGCGGGCGGACGGACAGCGGAGCTAAGAGCCCCCGAAGCTTCGCCCCACTGATTATCATCCACTCCGTGATATGCTGTGGATTTTTTTCTTTTTCATCCACTTTTCCTACTCACAAGAGGGTCTTGGGAGGAGTTCTGCTCGGCTGCTCTACCCGGGACGTTCAGCGCTCCTTGGTGACCCACCCGCGCCAGAGCGGCGATCACCACCAGTGGACTTCCGGAATAGGGGAGACCCAGCAAGTGCACCTGTAGTGGAAACTCTGTACTTTTCTCATTAATGTTCTGTAATCATTACGAATTCCGAGGCAGTGGGAATAGAAAGTGGCGTCTTAACGCTATCGTGTGAAGGATCCCGTGTTGCAGAAAATTGGGTGCCGGCGTCGACGACGTTGTAGCTGTGTGAAAAAGTCCCGATGAAAGCACAGAATAAAAAAAAAAACTGCCACTCCTCTCATAAAGATTCCAGGTATTCTCAATGATAGTCAAGTATATTACAACACAGCGACACCATAGAGAAAAAAACATCAAAAACCCCCCGGCATATCCACCAAGTGAATGATGCGTGGGCGAAATAGGGAGATCGTTTGGCGTTATACCATAAATCACTCGTTACATTGACCACTCACGCATGTAAATGAGTGCCCAGCGGTGTACAGTTAGTAGACAATATTTACTGGTCATAACTGGTATGTTGCGTTGGGTTGCGAGTTTCGTTGTGCCTTCATTATTACAAGATTGTGGTATCAAATAAAGCCTGAAACCGGCAAAGACGAGATCTGGGCACGTTGCCCCGGTGGTTGTTGGTTGTTTACAGTCATACGAAATGCGTCGTACAACATATCGAGATATATCGCACCAGCCAGTCGTTGTCCGTGATCATCACCGCCATCTTCATCATCGTCAGCGGCGGCTACGGCGCACAGCACCGACGCCAACAGACAAGACTAGACCATAAGGAGCTTTGTCCCTAAAAGGCCATGTACAAGCACCGGCCGGGCAATGACAATTGTTTGTGTTGGAAATCTTCTTTGATAACAAGGACATCGATTCTGCAAGTCACAGGAAAAAAAGTACTCAAGTACGCGCTGCGATTAGTAGAATTCAGGTACACCGACATCTTTGCAACAACATAACATTTTATTACGCCGGCTTTTTTCTCTGCGAAAGCATACGCTATGAAGCGTGCCAGTGATATAGCGTAGCAAGCATTGAAGTACGTATGCCTGCAAACATCTATTACGTTTTCATTCCTTTGAGGGGAGGGGAGGGGGGCGGAGGCGATATTGTGGCAAGAACAGACCACATTGACATGATCAAATGCAGATTCGACGTTGAAGCATGATTCACAACGATACATATGTTCTTTAGGAAACACGTGTAGCACAGAAATTCAACAGTTCGGTTACACTGCGCCTATAGAAATATTCTGCAAAATTTCGTGCACGCAGGAAAGGGCTTTCTTAGCGTGGAAAATATGGCAAATGAAGAAATTTCATTACGTGTTTTTAAGAGCGAACATTTTATATCGCGATTATGAACGGAACGTACAAGGTCAAACAATTTAGAGAACTATAAAAAGGTACGTATAAACAACTGTAATGTTGCCAACATAGTTTATCTCCACATTTCGGTATGATTATGTTTCGTAATGTTACCACATCTGTTATTAGAAGATAACAATTGAAAAAGGTTCTTTTGGTAAAGCACATAGGTAAGCGATACCACAAGTTGAGCGCACCAACTCTGAACACTTGAGCATTGTAGGAAAGCAGGCTTTGTACGCTGTAAACGAGTCCACCCTGTGAATGCATACAAAAGCGCGTCGATAGGACACGCCCGTCTCTGTTCCCGCGCTTAAACATCAGTGAGGCGAAAGATGATAGTGTGTGTCCGCAGGGATCCGGTATGTTTACACGTGATCAGTACGGTGCAGCTTAGAAAAATTCAGTATGATGGCGAGGCACGTATGGAGTACTCCCGGAATCACGTTCTTCACATTCACCATCGATACACGTACTGCATTGATAACGTATATGAAATACGCACGTGTGGTACAGGAACATCGATGAGGCACTGTCGCAATCCACAACAAATTGATCATGGAGATTGAAATATCTGGCATTGCGAGAGAAACGTGGATGAAAAATAAAATGGAGAGAGAGAAAGAGAGCAATACAGAGCAGTGTTATGCAGGGAAGCGAGGAAAAAAATATCTGCAGTTCAGAGTAAAGACAAAGCTAGAGCTGTAAAAACAGATACGCGATGACGCTATTGTTACGAATATTATTAGTCGTTACCTTGCGTCACCTAACTAAATCAAGAAGATTTTCACGCAAACACGAAATAAGATGGGGAGCATATCTTCGAAAACACGTGCCACATAAGCCTAGTTATGAAGCAGCCAAGAAAGTACAACGTTTAGCACACTGGAAACTGAAAAGCCAATCAAGTATCGCAACTTCGTTTTAACGTCAAAGCCTACGCGATGAAACATCAAAGATACAGAGACGATAAAAGTTCGTGCAGTTTGTCCAATGTAACAAGTGTACAACAGTTCAAAAAGACGAGTATAGCTGTCCTCGTTTCTCGCTCCTCTACGGAAGCGGCAGCATGTCGAAATGGATGCAATGTATATACGTATACGCGTATGATGTATGGGGCGGGGTTGTGAGGCTGGCAGGAATGCTCCGTTAAAGATCGTCGTGCGGCACTTTCTTGAGGCCACAGTTGCCGTTCGGGTAGAGGACGTAGTGTTGCAGCATGAACACCACGTCGAACAAGATGCTGATGACGCCAAGACCGAACTTGGTGAAGTTCCCGAACAGTGACGACCAGTCATCTGCGAGAGAAGAAAGTACACAGAAAAGCGGGTGACGCCCAAAGCATTCTCCGTGTTTTGTAAAGTTCGCAACGTGAGCTACTAGAATAAACTAACCGTTCACATTCACACTGTCAGTTTTTATGAAAGGGAACACGCGAGCGCGTGGCCTGCGCACTCCGGCGGCTGCTGGCAGCGCGTTCAAGTGGAAGCTTGAACAAGTTACCGAATAGTATAGTACAAAGAAGCAAATATGGTGATTTCGCTCACAGGCCTTCGGTGTCACGAGCTTGTGATCACCGTAGATTCAGCGATCGCGCAGCATGTCATATAACCGGCAAAGAAAGTAAAGAAATAAGAAAAAAAAAGAGAGAGTGGTTTGAAGATGACTAAGCGTACAACACGCTTTAACGCAAAGTGAGCGGTGAGAACACAGCACGCACTAAAATATGAACCATCTGCTAATGCCTGTCAAGAAGGAGCACCCGGGAGCCGCGACCACGCAGGACCCCTCCCGGCTCCTCAAAGAACGCAGCTTCTGCTGGCATGGTTTCTGAGATGGCAGGCGCACGGCATGTTACCAGCCATCTCGGAGGCCATGCTGCGTGAGCCACGCAGGTCATCCTTCCAATGAGACGGTGATCGCAGGCCGTCTTCACACACTTTCAATTGCACACAAAACATGCGACGCGCGGCGCGGTTATCGACCTACAGTTTCTCATTTGAAACCTCACGGCAACGACGAAAATGCGCGTGGAATGTCCATATATTTACTATCGCAACAAAAGCAAAAGGAGTGACTTCACGAAGAGTTTCTCATGCCAAGTGTTGGATAATAGGAGAGACGGTTAGCAATCCCTTTGATAAGGACGGAATGGCCCCTGGGCCTCAACACACATTCGGTTAAGGCACAGCCGCTTACTTCTCATGCCAAGGATCGCGGCGTGGCCTATAGGCTAGCAAAACATTAGGGTGTAGCATTAGTTACTCCGTAGAATCGCGCCATGTTGTCAAATTCGCCATCTTGTAAGCTCCCAATGAGCCACATTGTTGCTACCGCCCATGATTGGCTTAAAACGCGGCCGTTACGTCATTTAACGCCATGACTGAACTCAACGGTGCCAAAAAGAATGCTCTTCGCCTATGTCCTCCCCCACGGTTTTAGGTATATTGAGCAAAGGATTTCACAATTATGTGCTGCGTCGGTCAGTGGGAAGAGACATGAACTGTTTCAGGAGCGTGGCTGTGAACTTAATTCAGCGAAACCAATATCATTGCAGGACATTATGAGCAGAGAACTCGACATATAACTGACGCTTGGCATATATGCAAAATAAATATAAAAGGAACCATGCACCAGCTTTCCGTTCGCCACCTTGCAGCAGAAATAATACATTAAAATGGGTAGATGGTTATTCTGTTTGTTGTTTTACTCGTTGCAGCCCCGTGCAGGTATACTTACTATAGGCTCATACACAAGGGTTGTCGGAAAAGCTCGAAAAGATCCCGAGTTTCGCCAAACTCGGGCCATCCTCCATATAGCTCCCATGTACATGTGTGTGGGTGCATAGAGAAAGAATGAAGTTTTTTCTCTATTGTGTGTGTATGTGCGTGGGTGCGTGCGTGATCTACACGCGTGATTAAATTTCAGTTGGGAGCTCAGCGGGTGTGCTGCTTGGCGATTTTGGCTTATTCGTGGACTCGTTAAATAAGCATGTTCCAGATCCTTAATACTGTGGATTGCAAGGATTTGGCTCGATACGATTCGCCCCACATTCTATTTGGCTGTATAAGACGGTGAGCAAGGTCTCGTGCTAATGTTATGCGGCTTCATCCATCATGTCGCTGCATTGTTCTTCGAAATGTCGCCGCCAACGAGTGCCAGACTCAGAGGAAGCTGGCACGAGAAACACTGGGCATCTGTTCAAGCGGGCTCGACGAACGACGGAACGCAGCTGCCTGCACCTCGTGATCTATAGCTGCAGCTTTCGTATACACTTGAAGCGATCCTCGTGACCTGCAATGCGAAAGCAACGCACGTACACATTTGACGTGCACCGACGGTGGGTGTTTCGAGAAACGTCTGTGCGTGGCAAGTTAACACGGAAACGAACCCACAAAGGGTTTCATGGCGTATACGGTACACACGAATCGAAAAGCGAGAACTTGGGGCTGAGTACTGGCACATTTGCAATGACATGACGCGGTTATCACAAGCAATCGCTCGAATAACTGACGCTATATATATAGTGACTGCGCGTTTAAGTCTGTGTTGTATACCCTTAAAAGAAAGCATCCGCCTGTTTTTTTTTTTTTTTGCGAGATCTGATTTGCCTTGTGTATGGTAGCTTCAGAGACGCACGTTAATTCTCTATCGGGAGTAGTTTCATCGGGCAGTTGCGAGTTAGACTCAAAGAAGCGTTAACGCATTTCTTTAAGATAGGTAGGTATGTGGGGTTTAACGTCCCAAAACCACCATATGATTATGAGAGACGCCGTAGTGGAGGGCTCCGGAAATGTCGACCACCTGGGGTTCCTTAACGTGCACCCAAATCTGAGCACGCGGGCCTACAACATTTCTTTATAAGAGTGTCGTATATACGCGGCAAGCAAACATTCCCCTAAAAGATAGCACATACTCTTTCTTTTTCTTATAGCGCATACAAGAAGCACCGCCTTCAAGCCCCGACCCTCCTTTGCAAATACACATTCAATGCATGCGTCACCACAGACCAAGGACCCGTTTTTACAAGCCGATTTTCTCGTTATGCGAGCGCAGTTTCACCGCAGTAAATTCATGTGCCAACTTCCATTCCAGCAAGCATGCAGTCGCCATCAGTTTTCCTGGCGTAATGTAACGGGAATTCAATCAGACGCGAGAAAACAAATATCTCGCCTTATGCGCACGGGAAGAGAAAGAAAGAGAGTTACTCTTTAAGAAGGTATTGTAGTTGGCGACCACAATTAACGGTGAATTAACGCATCAAGGCAGACGGCTGCTGCAGAGTGGCATGCGGCGCACGAACGAACGGCATTAAACGGAGAACGGAAGAAGCATGCAGTGTCATGTTGGCTACCGTCAACTCTTTTTAAAGACAATAAGGAGCACTTCGATTACCGTAATTGTAGGCGATGATAAACATCTGCAGCATGCTCAGGGTTCCGCCAGTGAAGTCGAGGAGTATGTTGCCGATACTCCAGCCTAATGTCGACTTTCTCCTGAAGTTGAGAATGGCCTGCAACGGGGGAGAGAGTGAAGTATTCGAGCATCACGACCACCATCGACACACTCGACTGAGAAGGAGAAGAAGAAGGTGGCTTTTGCCTTCCGGTCACCTTAGGCGAATACACGAGAGACCGTGCGACTCATTTACCTGCGGGATGTACTTGACCAGGGTGATGACGAGCTTGCAGTAGGAGAAGTAGTAGAGGTAGAAGAGCCAGGGGCTGCGCCAGTGGCGCCCCGCGGCGAGCGTTATGATGCCGTAGAGCGCTGCGCCGATCCACACGATGCCCAAGAGTACCCGGGCCGCCATGGACATGCGCTGGTCCTTCCTCTGTAATATTCAACGCATTGATTGCCGCGTTTCGCCGCTATTTCAATTATACCGCCACCTCTTAGGACTGCCGGTAATCGCCAAGTTTCAAGCACGCCCGCAGGCGTGAATAGATAAGACAGCGTTTTGGAACGCTGATTGTAGAAGCGCTAACAGGATATACTAGCCATAGACGTTGCAAGTGGATTTCATTTGCCCCCACATTTACGCACCAAATTAAGCTGTAATACTTAGAGTAATTAAGCTACAAATTAAAATGGGTTAAGAAGGAAAGCTACAAGGTGTCCGACGAAATTTCGACGCCGTATCTGCGTGCCATGTGAGGTAGTACATTAGGGTACGGTGTTCTTGTATTCCATCGCAGTACCACTAACCGCGGTTGTAAATCCAACCCATGATCTTGTGCTCCGCAGCACGTCACAAAGATCGAGGCGTGACATTTGTATGTCTGAGACAAATCTGCGAATTGACGACAGACTAAGGTCGCGATGGTACATTTATAGTTTCACCACAGGCGGCAGTGACGTAGCCAGAAATTTGTTTCGGTGGGGGCACTATCTTGATCCGAAGTAGAGGCTGGGTAGGAGAGTGCGTTCGAGCTTTATTCTGTGCACTGTGTCGCATGACACAGAAAAAATGTTCTGGAGGAGGACGCGTGTGGCGTGCCGCCCCCTGGCTACGCCACCGTTACGCGACGACACAAACTTTGGCTGAGCAGTTTCATGAATACGGATCGAAGGCGGAGGTTATAGTAACAAATCAAGGTGGACGATTGGGCGAGTTGGTGATGCATGATCGACGTATGTAACTGCGCGGTAGTAAACACGGACGACAAAAAGATACAAGGACAAGCGCAGACTATCAACTGAAGGTTTATTGTTCACAAACCACATATATATGTCTGAAACAGAAAAAGAAAACACAAAAATCTACAAAAAATGATAACTTAGCACTTAACAATCAACAAAACGTGAACGTTTGACAAAAGCAGATTCATGGACCATGTGCGCCACTTGCAAGATACTGTAGCTCTTTATCTAGAAGAGCTAACGACGGTTTGCTGACGCAGTGTTCTGTTTCCCGTGCAATTTTTTCCGCTTCGACGATCATACGGGTATGATCGTCTTTGTGCCTGTACATTACGACCGTGCTTTCGAACTGCGCAATGCAGCCACACCTACTGACGTGCTGAGCCAAAAAACCCTCACTGCCAGTGCGCACATTGCGTGCGTGCTCGCGCAGGCGCTCATTTAGGCATCTCCCAGTCTGCCCGATGTAACACGCACCACAAGATAGCGGAATTCTATAAACTACCTTCGTGACACATCTGACAAACTGGGTTTTATGCCTGACAGTGCAAGATTGTTTGGGCCTATTGTTTACACATGTCATTTTGGCTAGCTGAGAGAGCTTGTAAGGTGCCGAAAAAACGACCTTTACGCCCATGCGCTGACCGAGCTTTTTTATCTTGTGAGATAGCTGGTGCTTGTAAGGGATTACCGCGACTTTGTCGCGTTTGCTTTTGTCTCTGTCATTAGTGCTCTCTCTGCTTCTGGGCTTTTTCTTCTTTTTTATTGTTTCTGCCACAGAAATGAGAAGCGAATCCGGGTAGCCTGCTTCTTTCAGACGCTCAACTTGATTTTGGAAGCTTGTTTCCATCATATGGAAACATGATCTGTCCAGGGCATTAGTGAAGCAGGAGTTCACTATGCCTCTCTTAACCAATTTGCTATGCGCTGATTTAAAAGGCAAAAGCGGTTTCATAGCGCGAGGCTCATACATCCAGCATGCGTGATTCACGCTGAACAAAAGTCTCATGTCTAGGAAGCGAATCGAGTTGTTCACTGGGAGTTCATGGGTCAGTACGAGTGGACTCAAGCAGTCACTAAAAGCTTCAATGACATCAGATGACAACCCTATTACTCTAGCAGATTCACACTTAAAAACCACCAGGTAGTCGTCGACGAACCTGAAAATTCTCACGACTTCCTGACAACTCAGCCGCTCTTTCAAGTTCCTGTCGAACTTCGCAAGCAACAAATCGCTCAGAATCGGTGCAATCGAAGATCCTATTGAAACGCCACTATTTTGATAAACATCACCGTTCCATTCTACATAGGTAGAGGTCAGATAGGTAGCTAGCAGGTCAAGAAAACTGCTAACACTGACACCAGCTGCATTCTGGAACGTTACGTGGCCCATTAGATCAACACATTCTTCTATGCATGAATACAAAGCGTCACGAGGGAGAGAATAATATAAATCTTTGATATCTATGGAAAAAGCACTCAAAGTGTAGTTAGAATACTCTTTGAAGAATTCAGTGACCTCCCTTGAATTCCTGACTAGAAAGGGATCATTAATCTCTAAAAGTTTCAACTTTTTCTGCACAAACATCCCTAAGGCGTTTTGCCAAGAGCCCTTCTCTGTAACGATGACACGAAATGGCACATCGACTTTGTGTGTCTTTGCCGAAAAAAACATCTCTAGGGCCAACTTCTCACTTTTTTCTACCTTTCTTGCTATTTCAGACAGGTTAAGCTGCGTGCACAGTTTTTTCGCCTTAGATTTGACTTTGACCAGGTCAATACCACTGCACTTTTGGAAGACGGATGTGACCGCACTTACAGCTTTCTTCAGGTACAAGTCTTTGTTGAGGACCGCGAAGCCTCCCTCCTTGTCCGAAGGCACCACGCACAGTTCGTTGTCTCGGAGATGTGAAATTGTCTTGCTTAAAGGTAGACTACTTGCGCACGGCTTAACTTGCTGCAGCACATCTACTCCTTCAGACACGCACCTGTTACAGTCCTCTTGTGGAGCAAGGCTTGAAACACGTCTCACTATGGCCAGAAGATCCGGTGCGGTGTACTTCCTGTCTACGGCATACTTGGGGCCTAAGCTCAACGTCCGCCGTACGAAGTCTGGAAGAACTACGTCACCACACGTGTGCACAACACCTTTGAAGCGCTGCTTCGCCGCGATTTCAGAGCGTAGCCTCCTGAGTTCACCTGCCCACAGAGTGTCTGTGGTATGCTCGATGCATGCTGTGAACTCCTTCATTCTTCGTCTTTTGATACTGGGACTGGCCTCCTGTTGAAGCTGAAGTTGCAGGGCTTCTCTATACAGGCGGGCCTGTCTATTCCACTCTGATCTGAGAATCTTACAAATCCGGAGACCATGGCTGCTGGAGGGGTTGACGCCACCGAATAATCCTTTCACGTCTGAAGGCAGCTGTTTCTGTCGAATGTGGAACGCGAAAGCACGGGCACGGCAGGTAGCCAGTGCTACGAGGGTGATGAGTATAGACGGATGAAGGGTTAGGGACGAAACACTGCCCGAAGAACTAGAAATGTAACTAATCAAGGTGGACGATTGGGCGAGTTGGTGATGCATGATCGACGTATGTAACTGCGCGGTAGTAAACACGGACGACAAAAGATACAAGGACAAGCGCAGACTATCAACTGAAGGTTTATTGTTCACAAACCACATATATATGTCTGAAACAGAAAAAGAAAACACAAAAATCTACAAAAAATGATAACTTAGCACTTAACAATCAACAAAACGTGAACGTTTGACAAAAGCAGATTCATGGACCATGTGCGCCACTTGCAAGATACTGTAGCTCTTTATCTAGAAGAGCTAACGACGGTTTGCTGACGCAGTGTTCTGTTTCCCGTGCCATTTTTTTCCGCTTCGACGATCATACGGGTATGATCGTCTTTGTGCCTGTACATTACGACCGTGCTTTCGAACTGCGCAATGCAGCCACACCTACTGACGTGCTGAGCCAAAAAACCCTCACTGCCAGTGCGCACATTGCGTGCGTGCTCGCGCAGGCGCTCATTTAGGCATCTCCCAGTCTGCCCGATGTAACACGCACCACAAGATAGCGGAATTCTATAAACTACCTTCGTGACACATCTGACAAACTGGGTTTTATGCCTGACAGTGCAAGATTGTTTGGGCCTATTGTTTACACATGTCATTTTGGCTAGCTGAGAGAGCTTGTAAGGTGCCGAAAAAACGACCTTTACGCCCATGCGCTGACCGAGCTTTTTATCTTGTGAGATAGCTGGTGCTTGTAAGGGATTACCGCGACTTTGTCGCGTTTGCTTTTGTCTCTGTCATTAGTGCTCTCTCTGCTTCTGGGCTTTTTCTTCTTTTTTATTGTTTCTGCCACAGAAATGAGAAGCGAATCCGGGTAGCCTGCTTCTTTCAGACGCTCAACTTGATTTTGGAAGCTTGTTTCCATCATATGGAAACATGATCTGTCCAGGGCATTAGTGAAGCAGGAGTTCACTATGCCTCTCTTAACCAATTTGCTATGCGCTGATTTAAAAGGCAAAAGCGGTTTCATAGCGCGAGGCTCATACATCCAGCATGCGTGATTCACGCTGAACAAAAGTCTCATGTCTAGGAAGCGAATCGAGTTGTTCACTGGGAGTTCATGGGTCAGTACGAGTGGACTCAAGCAGTCACTAAAAGCTTCAATGACATCAGATGACAACCCTATTACTCTAGCAGATTCACACTTAAAAACCACCAGGTAGTCGTCGACGAACCTGAAAATTCTCACGACTTCCTGACAACTCAGCCGCTCTTTCAACTAATGACAGAGACAAAAGCAAACGCGACAAAGTCGCGGTAATCCCTTACAAGCACCAGCTATCTCACAAGATAAAAAAGCTCGGTCAGCGCATGGGCGTAAAGGTCGTTTTTTCGGCACCTTACAAGCTCTCTCAGCTAGCCAAAATGACATGTGTAAACAATAGGCCCAAACAATCTTGCACTGTCAGGCATAAAACCCAGTTTGTCAGATGTGTCACGAAGGTAGTTTATAGAATTCCGCTATCTTGTGGTGCGTGTTACATCGGGCAGACTGGGAGATGCCTAAATGAGCGCCTGCGCGAGCACGCACGCAATGTGCGCACTGGCAGTGAGGGTTTTTTGGCTCAGCACGTCAGTAGGTGTGGCTGCATTGCGCAGTTCGAAAGCACGGTCGTAATGTACAGGCACAAAGACGATCATACCCGTATGATCGTCGAAGCGGAAAAAATGGCACGGGAAACAGAACACTGCGTCAGCAAACCGTCGTTAGCTCTTCTAGATAAAGAGCTACAGTATCTTGCAAGTGGCGCACATGGTCCATGAATCTGCTTTTGTCAAACGTTCACGTTTTGTTGATTGTTAAGTGCTAAGTTATCATTTTTTGTAGATTTTTGTGTTTTCTTTTTCTGTTTCAGACATATATATGTGGTTTGTGAACAATAAACCTTCAGTTGATAGTCTGCGCTTGTCCTTGTATCTTTTTGTCGTCCGTGTTTACTACCGCGCAGTTACATACGTCGATCATGCATCACCAACTCGCCCAATCGTCCACCTTGATTAGTTACATTTCTAGTTCTTCGGGCAGTGTTTCGTCCCTAACCCTTCATCCGTCTATACTCATCACCCTCGTAGCACTGGCTACCTGCCGTGCCCGTGCTTTCGCGTTCCACATTCGACAGAAACAGCTGCCTTCAGACGTGAAAGGATTATTCGGTGGCGTCAACCCCTCCAGCAGCCATGGTCTCCGGATTTGTAAGATTCTCAGATCAGAGTGGAATAGACAGGCCCGCCTGTATAGAGAAGCCCTGCAACTTCAGCTTCAACAGGAGGCCAGTCCCAGTATCAAAAGACGAAGAATGAAGGAGTTCACAGCATGCATCGAGCATACCACAGACACTCTGTGGGCAGGTGAACTCAGGAGGCTACGCTCTGAAATCGCGGCGAAGCAGCGCTTCAAAGGTGTTGTGCACACGTGTGGTGACGTAGTTCTTCCAGACTTCGTACGGCGGACGTTGAGCTTAGGCCCCAAGTATGCCGTAGACAGGAAGTACACCGCACCGGATCTTCTGGCCATAGTGAGACGTGTTTCAAGCCTTGCTCCACAAGAGGACTGTAACAGGTGCGTGTCTGAAGGAGTAGATGTGCTGCAGCAAGTTAAGCCGTGCGCAAGTAGTCTACCTTTAAGCAAGACAATTTCACATCTCCGAGACAACGAACTGTGCGTGGTGCCTTCGGACAAGGAGGGAGGCTTCGCGGTCCTCAACAAAGACTTGTACCTGAAGAAAGCTGTAAGTGCGGTCACATCCGTCTTCCAAAAGTGCAGTGGTATTGACCTGGTCAAAGTCAAATCTAAGGCGAAAAAACTGTGCACGCAGCTTAACCTGTCTGAAATAGCAAGAAAGGTAGAAAAAAGTGAGAAGTTGGCCCTAGAGATGTTTTTTTCGGCAAAGACACACAAAGTCGATGTGCCATTTCGTGTCATCGTTACAGAGAAGGGCTCTTGGCAAAACGCCTTAGGGATGTTTGTGCAGAAAAAGTTGAAACTTTTAGAGATTAATGATCCCTTTCTAGTCAGGAATTCAAGGGAGGTCACTGAATTCTTCAAAGAGTATTCTAACTACACTTTGAGTGCTTTTTCCATAGATATCAAAGATTTATATTATTCTCTCCCTCGTGACGCTTTGTATTCATGCATAGAAGAATGTGTTGATCTAATGGGCCACGTAACGTTCCAGAATGCAAGCTGGTGTCAGTGTTAGCAGTTTTCTTGACCTGCTAGCTACCTATCTGACCTCTACCTATGTAGAATGGAACGGTGATGTTTATCAAAATAGTGGCGTTTTCAATAGGATCTTCGATTGCACCGATTCTGAGCGATTTGTTGCTTGCGAAGTTCGACAGGAACTTGAAAGAGCGGCTGAGTTGTCAGGAAGTCGTGAGAATTTTCAGGTTCGTCGACGACTACCTGGTGGTTTTTTAAGTGTGAATCTGCTAGAGTAATAGGGTTGTCATCTGAGTCATGAAGCTTTTAGTGACTGCTTGAGTCCACTCGTACTGACCCATGAACTCCCAGTGAACAACTCGATTCGCTTCCTAGACATGAGACTTTTGTTCAGCGTGAATCACGCATGCTGGATGTATGAGCCTCGCGCTATGAAACCGCTTTTGCCTTTTAAATCAGCGCATAGCAAATTGGTTAAGAGAGGCATAGTGAACTCCTGCTTCACTAATGCCCTGGACAGATCATGTTTCCATATGATGGAAACAAGCTTCCAAAATCAAGTTGAGCGTCTGAAAGAAGCAGGCTACCCGGATTCGCTTCTCATTCTGTGCAGAAACAATAAAAAGAAGAAAAAGCCCAGAAGCAGAGAGAGCACTAATGACAGAGACAAAAGCAAACGCGACAAAGTCGCGGTAATCCCTTACAAGCACCAGCTATCTCACAAGATAAAAAAGCTCGGTCAGCGCATGGGCGTAAAGGTCGTTTTTTTTCGGCACCTTACAAGCTCTCTCAGCTAGCCAAAATGACATGTGTAAACAATAGGCCCAAACAATCTTGCACTGTCAGGCATAAAAACCCAGTTTGTCAGATGTGTCACGAAGGTAGTTTATAGAATTCCGCTATCTTGTGGTGCGTGTTACATCGGGCAGACTGGGAGATGCCTAAATGAGCGCCTGCGCGAGCACGCACGCAATGTGCGCACTGGCAGTGAAGGGTTTTTTGGCTCAGCACGTCAGTAGGTGTGGCTGCATTTGCGCAGTTCGAAAGCACGGTCGTAATGTACAGGCACAAAGACGATCATACCCGTATGATCGTCGAAGCGGAAAAAAATGGCACGGGAAACAGAACACTGCGTCAGCAAACCGTCGTTAGCTCTTCTAGATAAAGAGCTACAGTATCTTGCAAGTGGCGCACATGGTCCATGAATCTGCTTTTGTCAAACGTTCACGTTTGTTGATTGTTAAGTGCTAAGTTATCATTTTTTGTAGATTTTTGTGTTTTCTTTTTCTGTTTCAGACATATATATGTGGTTTGTGAACAATAAACCTTCAGTTGATAGTCTGCGCTTGTCCTTGTATCTTTGT